>CATIWF010041062.1:0-20654 GCA_949630135.1 Balakata baccata
GGTCATTTGGGGTTAGTTCTTGAAAGATCCCAATGGGATTTCCTTATCAAACATTGAATGTTAATGTGCCTAAACTCCATGCAATAGTGGCATTGCTTAGTCTTAAAAGACTCTTGCCACTTCACTTGGGGTTTCGACCTCATAACCTTTTTGTTTGAAACATAAGAGGAAGTACAACAACAAACACAATCATGTGTAGTAGGTGTTTTTGTAGGTGCATGCCTCTTATACAAGAAGGCATGGTTGGCATTTTGAGGTTTCCCTCTTGAGCTAAGTGAGCCTTTACTACTTTTCCTTTAAGTAAGGGCTTTGATATGTGATTTGTTCTTTGCCTTTGAGGCAACCACCTCAATTGAAGAGGTTTACGGTGTAGAAGCTTTTATAAAAATAGTTCTGGGTGTAGATAAAGATAATGCTCTATTAAAGCCTAAGCCATGTCTCACTAAGGGAGGTCTTTGAGATATAATTAGGGTATCCAAATTTTCCCTCCCTTTATGAAATTTAGAAATAGAGAGTCTCAACTCTTCAACCTTATTTTTCAAAACATTATTTTCTTTAAGTAAAGAATTGGTTGAGGGTTTAGATGAAAACTCATCTAATGACTTCTTAAGAGAAGCATTAGAAGTTTTTAGCTCTTCCACAACCTTTTGAAAGTTGGATATATCATCCTTAAGTTTGGAGCTATTTTTCTTATAGAAATCAACTTTCTTTTTATATCTCTCTAATTCTATACTCATGACCTCAATAAGATCATCATCATCATCATCATCATCACAAGCATTTAATGTAAAAGAGGAAAAAGTAGAAGTTACCTCATTAGAGTTATCTTTCAAAGCCATGAAGTACAAGTTGGCTACATCTTCTTGGCTCCCCTCATCATCACTTGATTTGGATCATCCCATGTAGCTTTATGGCCTTTGTCTCCTTTATCCTTGTGAGACTTGCCCTTGTACTTCTTGAGCCTTGGACATTCTGATTTTATATGGCCTTTCTTTCCATAGCACTTCATCTCTTCCTTATTCTTATTGAAGTTGGATGAGGAGCCTTTGAACTTTGAGGCCCTTTGTTTGTAGTTCTTGATAGTCTCATAGTTGTTGACTATCGTTCTTTTTACTCTTCTATATAGCATGGGTATCTCCTCATCCTCTTCTTCACCTACCCCATCATCACTAATGAGGTCTAAGTCTTGAACCTTTAAGGAGGTGGTGTTTGCCTTGAGTGCAAGGGCTTCTTCTTCTCTCTTTCTCCTTCAAGCTCCTTTTCCCTAACAAGAGCTATATCATGTGTTATAAGCTTGCCAATGAGCGCATAGGTGGGAATGGTGCTCAAATCCTCATTACCTTCTTCTATACCCACCACTCTTGGATCATAGTCCTTCATTGGAAGACTTTTCAATATCTTTTTATTTACATCTTTAAGGTTTGTATGTCTTCCATATTTCTTCATGTTGTTAATGACAGAAAGTAGGTGGTTTGTCATGTCAGTAATGTTCTGATTAGGCTTCATCTTGAAGAGTTCATATTCGTTCATGAGGAGTTGAATCTTCCTTGAACGAACTTGCTTTATGCTCTTATGGTAGTTCTCCAAGGTGCACATACAATAGGTGGCTGGACAATGTTGAACTCTTCCACCCTCTTCAAGAGAGAGAGAGAGCTTGCTAGGATGGTCGTAATCTTCTTGTTCTTACCATTTGGCCTTTTGTGTGGTTCAGTCCACTCATCTCTTGGAAGAGCTTCATCTTCTCCTTCAGCATTCTTCCTTGTTAGTGGTGTCCATTACTTGTGAACACTATTCCACACATCAATTCCTTCACTATCAAAGTATGCCTCTATTCTAAACTTCCAATAGGCATAGTTTGACCCATCAAAGTAAAGTTTGAGGATTTGTAATCCATCTTGGACCATTGTAAATATTTGCTAGAGCTAGTGAAACTTGATTTCTAGATCTTGCTCTAATACCAATTGTTGCCCAAACAATCACTAAGAAAGGGAGGGAGGGGGGGATGAATTGGTGAGAAATTGAAAATTCTTACACGCACAAGTAGGATAAAGGATAGATGAGATGGAGATATGAATCTTATAGAGGTTTGGATGTTAACTAACCCTACTTCTCTCCCCAATCACAATTGGGTATTCACTAATCTAATCACTTAGATTACAAATGGAGTTTTAACTAGCTCACTCCCAACTAGGCATTTTACCAATGCTAACACTTAACTTAAATTTCCCTTATATTTTGATGGCTCACACAACAACCAATTCCTTATAATTTGGCTCACACTACCTAATTCCAAGATAACCAAAGTGTTTTAAGGCTAACACTTAAACCCTTACAAAACAATTAATTAAAGAAAGATTAAGAAAATAAATTGCAAGAGTTTTGGCACTTAGAAAGTAGTTGGATATCTTAAATAGCCTTTTGGTAGGGTATTTATACTAATTACCCATCAATTAGCCATTACAAATTGGTGCCATTACTCTTTCTAACGTTTTCTTACAAGTGCATTAAATGCAGCCTGCAGAGAGGGTTTCCTGGTCGGGAAATGACCTATTTTAACACGTGGCATCTTATGGTTGGCTGAGGGCTCCAATGGCTAGTCCTTATATGATTTTCCAGGTCGAGACTCCTTATGTCTCGATTGAGAACTCTTCGATGATGTCATAGTTAGGTCCTAAGTCTGCTGGCTTTGAATGTTTCTCGGTCGGGACAACCTTTCTTAGTCGGGACATCAGTCAGTTTGACTTGATCGTTTTGACTTCTAGATGACATGGCATACTTTAGTAGAGTCTCCTCTTCAACAGTCATGTTCATTTAAATGTCCCGGTTAGACCATAATATTTTTCGGTTTGGAAATTGGATTTTCTAGTCGGGACATAGCATGTTCCAATCTAGTTTTGCTTCTGGAACTTTGGAAGATCAAAAGGCAATCTTTCTTGGTCTGGACATGTATTTTCCGGTCTGTACTTCATTTCGGGTCGGGAGATTAGTGTCCCAGTCAGGAGTTATGCGTCTCCAGGAAATATTTAACATGTTCAATAAGGAATTCACAATCAAATATGCTGAAACTTTACACACTATCAAATCAACACTAAATGAAGATGTTAGTGACATTTAATTTAATTATCAAGATCAAAATAGAGAGCAATCACGCTAGGGTTAACAAATAATGCATAAAGGTTACTTAGTTGGTTTAATGCAATCGAGAAATGGAATCCTTCTAGTGTCTTCAAAAAGATATATTTGGCTGCATTATTTTGGAATCCCTTTTCAGGTTTGGTGTTCTACTATTTTCTAATGTATTGGAAATCTATAGGGTTCATTTGTTAGTGTGGATGATGTTACTCACAACAAGTCTTTCTTTGATTATGGTAGAATCCTTATTTCTACTTCTATGTATGAGTTTATTATTTAGGGTCTATTAAATTGGTTCTATTAGGGAAATCATTTACAGTCAAAGTAATGGAGGAAGCTTTCTTAGACTTTGTAGCTCTATATTGTGATTTTCCTCTTCTTTCTCTTCTGCAATATTTGGCTCAAGAAGATGACATAACTTCTAATAGAAATGAAGGTTCATATGAAAAGACAACTTTTGTTCATGAAACCAATTTCAGTAATTTGAGCATAGGACATGGTGAAGCAAATTTTGGTGAAAGGGGTATGGGTTAGTGTAATCATGTTTTTTGTATGGGTAAAGGTGAAGAAAATTATTTCTCGGCTCAAGATTGTCCTTTTCCTAGGGTGAGAAATAAAGTTATAGAGGCCACATTTAATGCAAGTCAGCATCTTCTGCCAACTTCAAAACAAACTTTTTCTTAAGCTACTGGGCACTATGGAGGGCTCACTTCTATCATCTACCAAACAGGACTTAGGCCTGATTTTGCCATAAAAAACATGGTAATGGGCTCGACTAAGTCAACACCCAACCTTTCCAATTCTTAAGCTATTACGAGCCTTTTAAAGATTACTAAAATTCTAGTTTTGAACTCCTTCATTGCCCATTTATCTTGCACTAGTTCCCTCTCTAAGGATAAAGAATATTCGATGGCGACTGGAATTCTATTTACCCTATCTCAATTAGAGGCACAAAATGAAAAAGTTATGGTCTTAGCGTCAGCTACTGATGACGATTTTATTCTTCTAACATGTGGGTCCACTAGCTCATATTTTGCATCTTTTAGTAACAACAAAAATAGAAGTATACATACCTAAAAAGATATGGATGATATTTTACAGCTATGTACTCGGGCCACTCAAAATAAAATAGGCCAACACAAAAAGAGCAGCCCAAAACCCATCAAGACCAAGTTGTATCATCTTCGAGCGTTTTCAATAGCGACATTAAACACATCAAGGAGTGCCATCTTGCTCGATTCTCTTCCAATGCTAAAATTGAGGCATTTGAGACTCTTCACTTGGGCAAACAATTGGGTTTTTGTTTCAAAAAGCCTAATGAAGCAGTTATTAAGGCATTATCAACAAACATTGAGCAAGATGCTACTCAGTGGAAGAACTCCACAAAGTAAGCTTTCTTACTCCTTCTATCATTTCTTATGGTTAGTCTAATTGCTTAGAACTGTAGAGTTATCAAGGGAACAAAAAAACTAAGATAACTCTCGTAAATTTTTGCAGCAAAAGTCAGTAAATCTAGTACTTCTAGAGACTAAAAAACCTTATGCTTTTCCTCTTATTCGAAGTTTTTAAGGTTTTCTTAATATGGAGTGGATTTCCTCTCCTGCTTCTGTTAATGGCTTTGGTCATATCATTGCTACATGGAATAAATCTTCCTTTTCTTGCTCTTATTATATGGTTCACAAACAATAGGTTGGTCTGTTTAGGAAATTCATTTTCGAAGATTTTGCTTGTTGTATTATTCCAATATGTGCTTCTTGTTCTACTTTTCCCATCTATCAAAATAAAGTTTGGCATAAGCTCCAATTATTTGTAAGTTCTTCAAGTTTACCACAACTTATTATTGTAGATTTTAATCAAATTCGAGTTTCACGAGAATGTGCTCCTCCTGCTGTCCTCTCTTAAGGTATGGTCAATTTCAACAATATTATTTCAATTTACTTTCTTATGAAAATTCAATTGTAGGGAACAAAATTCATATGGAGGAATAAAGTGGCAAAGAGTTGTATCGATAGGGATTTGGTTAATCATTCTAAGATCAGTATGATGTGTTAAAGAAGTGCTCTAAAGGCAATCATCTTTAGCACTTATTGTACAAATTCACTTCACATGAATACATGCATTTTCATTTATTAATGTTCATTTATACTATGAATTGATTGGATCTTAAATTAATAAATGAATTCCAATATATAAATATAGTATAAAGGAAATCATGATGGGATCATGATATTGAGATTCTTATCATGAGCAATTATGTTTATATCTAAATCATCCCTAGTCATAGGATCAATAAGATGGGATATCGTTAATCCGGAACAGGCTAGCACATGTTTTACTCTTTGATTGGATCAAGTAGTAGTTCCCATAAACTTAAGCATGAGATATTTAGTCTTAACATATGGATGCTTGCTAGAGTAGTTAAGTACATCGAAGACCCGCTATGAAATTATCATATGGGTATTCCAAACACGTCAATGGTAATTTTATCATAGCAATGGTGCAAATATCCATGGCCTTGAGGTGCTCAAGGTTATTTTAGGTACTGATCATGTACTTTAAGTCCATTCCTTGTTACCTCTGGGAGAGGTAGCTTATAGGGTAGTGATTGGGTATAGTTTGAGGTATTTAAAGATAGTTAGGTAGACAATAGAGGATTCATTGCTCCTGTTAGAAGGAGAGTATATCCACGACAACTTGTCGGAGTCATTACTCAGGATACTTTGGCCAAAGTAGGATTGCCTCAAAGAAGGTCTTTAAAGATATATCTTCATGAGTAATGAGTCTCGGTGACAAGTGCTAACATCACTTGGACTAGATGTGATGTACTCAGTTTAGTAGGAGTTGACACTTAAACCATGCTCTGAACCAAGTGGGGTATAGTAAGGGTGAAATGACGAATTCTACAGATATTGCTTATGGAAAGGTTTATAGTTAAATCACTGACTTTTTGGTCAATTGGGGGTCATGATGTGTTGCTAAATACCGGTTATGACTTGCTTAAGATCAAGTATTGATCTGAGTGGCCAATATAGCCAGAAATCTAATGGGTCACATGCATTGAAGGTGCAAAAATGAAGTAAAATGGGTCAATGGATTGGATCCAAATGGAAAGAGAAAAGTTTGATCCAGGCAGTTCATTCCCGAGTGGGACGAAGGTCGCGGTTGTGATATACATGTTCCGGTCGAAATTTGCTAATAGACCATGACTACACTTGTTCCTGATCAGGACATGGGATATCACGACCAAGAACCGCTCAGTTTGGGCATTTCTCGACTGGGACAGGTGTGTCCCGATCGGGACCGATGTTAAAATAGGAAATCTAATCTAATTAGAATTCTTTGAGTGAGGATTTCAAACCCTAATTGCTCAAGGACTATAAATAGTCCCTTTTCTGACATTTAGATACAACTGCTCAAAAAGAATAAAAGTGTTTTCATTCTTCCCTCTCCTCTCTTGCTAGAATAAGAGATTGTGCAAAACCCATAGCCAAAAGATTTTCCTCTTCATATCCTTCATGTAGGCTAGCGTTAAAGGTGATCCTCAAAAGGATTAATATGGTTTACGACAACTTGGTAAGATGAAATGAAGGATGAAAGCTCTTATAAAAGGTAATCTTTTTCAAACCTTCTATAGTTGGTTAATTGGTTAAGACTATATAGATTGTTCCATTAATTTGTAATTTCAATTTTCTAGCACCTTTAAATTCATAAAAATTATGATTTTGTGGATAGTTTTGGTATTTTGTAAGTATGTCAGATTGTTAATTTAATTCCTTTTGATTCCGTTTTAATTCTGAATTTTGATTGATTCAGTTTGGGTATTTTGTGATTGGTTTGCTAGTCTAAGATTGTACTTCAGATTGGCTTGAGCTGATCTGTAGATGCCCAGATAGATGATATATTCTTTGAAATTATTAGGAATGTTGAATTTGATTTGGTATGAAATTAAGTTAATACTAGTGTGACTAGATTAAGACATATATGAAATAGTTAAATTGATTGATTATTTTATATCAAAATTAAGGTGACTTAATTTGGAATTAATTTCCAGAAAATTTTGGTTTTAATTGATAATGTGATTATGAAATTAACCCAAAATGAAATTACATGATAAAAGGAAATCATGATATGGCCAAATGGGACCCGAATTTTAATTTTCTAGATTACCTTATTTTGCATTAGAGATTGCATACTAAGGGTGTATGATGGCATGATGGATGATTATGGACTAGGCCAATGTGATTGAGTATGCATGGATTTTAATTTTGTATTTGGTAAATAGGGTCTGCATGTCCCTATCTCTTTCCATACTCTCTTGTATTTTTCTTCTCATTTAATTCCCCTCAAATGTAAACTGAGGTTTTCTAATTTTAATATTATGTAATTAGATTATATAGGATTAGATTAGAATTGAAGTGTGAGGAGCAAGAAGCCAGGAGGTGGTCCTAATATACAAGAAGACTTAGAATAGGATTTTGACTTCTATTTTGGGTTGTAAATTCATGCTTCTACCTAGCTGAGACCTAATTAACCCTTTTATAGCTCAAGAGATTAATGTGAGATTGTCCATAACCATGCCATATATTTATTGTAACTATCAAATATATGTCTGTGAGATGAATGAATATATATTGTGCATGCTATAATATGATGAGATTTAATTAAATGAAATCCCTCAATAAATAATAATTAAGACTAATGCTTTCCATTAATGTGGGGAGAACCAAAGTTCTTCTAGATGTTGGGTTGTTGAGCTGACTCAAGCCCACTATATAAGAATATATTCGAACCATTCATGATTAATGAGATGGTCTTAACCGATTTCATTGATTTGTTAAGTTGACTCAAGGTCAATGTAAGTTGGGGGTGATGTTGGATAAGTGAATATGATATATACACATGTCAAGAGTTGATAGCCTAATGACTTGTACACACATCAATTAGTTGATAGCACAATTCGGTAGTTGCATATGAATTGCAATTAGTATGGATATGATACCTACCAATTTGACCTAAGAAGGCTTATTGAGCTGACTCAAGGTTTTCTTAAGTTGGAATTGGATACCGACCCACTTGAGGGCTATGGATTCGCAATAAAATAGTGGGAGTCATAATGCATATTATTAAAGACTTAATAATCATGCATTTTACATGTACACATCTAACATGCTCTCTTTTACATCTAGGTTATTAGAATCATCATCATGACTATAAGTATAATTTTGCGATCTTTAATGGAAATAAACAAATTGATTGGGGCCAATTTCCTAGACTGGCTTAGGAATTTGAGAATTGTTCTCAAATCCAAGAAAATAGGCAATATCTTAAATGAGCCACTTCCTTACCCCCCTGCTGTTGATGCTTCTGAAGAGGTTCAAAAGGCTTACAAGAAGCATCTCGATGATGGTGAGATGGCAAGCTATATCATACTTGCTGCTATGTCATCTAAGTTGCAGAAGCAGTATAAGGCTATGGATGCTAACACCATAGTTTATCATCTTAGGGAGCTTTTTGATGAGCAAGCACGATCCGAAAGGTTCGAGATCTCTAAGATGCTCTTCCACTCCAAAATGATTGAGGGGACATCTCCAGTGCAATATGCGCTAAATATGATTGGCTATATTGAGAGGTTAGCTGGTTTGGGGTTTGTGATAGATCATGAATTAAGTATAGACTTAATTCTAAGTGGTTTGACTGATAGTTATGCACATTTTGTTCTTAACTATAGGATGAACTAGATTTCCACCATTATTCCTGAGATCATCAATATGCTCAAGATAGCTGAGCCATCTGTCAAGAGGGACAATTAGAATGTGATGCTGGTGGATTCTTCTAGTTCGAAGAAAAAGAATAAGAAGAAGAAATCCACAAAGCCTAAGGGAGGCGTGGCTAAGAAAAAGGCCAAAGAGACTGCCCCAAAGGGAACTTGCTTCTATTATAGTAAAGATGGCCATTGGAAGAGGAATTGCAAGGGCTATTTGGAGTCATTAAAGAAGAAGGCATCCGATGCCCCATCTACTTTAAGTATTTTTATCATTGATATTCACACTGTTTCTAATTATAACATTTGAGTATTGGATATCGGTTGTGGCCCATACATATGCACTGATATACAGGGCCTAAGGAATAGTAGACAGCTTAAAAATGGAGAGTCAGACCTATGTATTGGCAATGGAGCAAGAGTTGATGCCTTAGCTGTAGGAACGTATGTCTTGGCCCTTCCAAGTGGGCTTGTAATAGAATTATATAATTGCTTTTATGTTCCAGCATTGACTTAAAATATAATTTATATTTCTAGTTTGAATAGAAGTGGATTTGATTTAACAATTAATAGAAATGGTTGTTCAATAATGTTAAATAATATTTTTTATAGTACTAGAACTTTATTCAATGGAATTTATATTCTTGACATGTCTAGTTCTATTTATTATACTGATGACAATAAAAAAGAATAAAAATGGATAAACCTAAACTATCATATTTATATCATTATCACATTGGCCATATAAATGAGAGGCGCATATCTAAACTACATAATGATGGTAGTTTGGGGTCATTTGATTATGAATCATATTACATTTATAAATCTTATTTTTTAGGCAAGATGATAAATTCACCTTTTAGTGGAAAGGGTGAACGTGCCATTAGGCTATTAGACCTAATACATTCAGATGTATGTGGCCCAATGTCTGTACACGCTAAAGGTGGTTATCCCTACTTCATTACCGTTATCAATGATTATTCAGGATTTAGGTATGCAAATCTTATGAGATACAAGTCTGATCCATTTGAAAAGTTCAAAAAATTCAGACATGAAGTAGAGAAATAACTTGATAAAGGTATTAAAACACTTAGATGTGATCGAAGTGGTAAATACTTGGGCCAAAAGTTTCAAGTTTATCTTAGGGATTTATCCCAATGGACTCCACCTTTTACACCACAACACAATGGTGTGGTTGAAAGAAGAAACTGAACCTTGTTAGACATGGTAAGGTCAATGATGAGCTTAGCAGAACTCTCTAAGTCCTTTTGGGGTTATGCACTGATAACTACCGTTTATATTTTAAATGAAGTCCCTTCCAAGAAAGTTGATACCACTCCATATGAGATATGGAAAGGTAATAAGCCTGTAATTTCTCATATGAAAGTGTGGGGTTGTCTAGCTTATGTGAAGCTGACAATGTTAGACAAGCTAGAAGCTAAATTTGACCGATATCTGTTTGTAGGATATCTTAAAGAAACAATTGGATATCAATTCTACAATCCTTTGGAACAAAATGTGTTTGTTTCAAAGTATGCTACTTTTTTGGAGAAAGAATTTCTTCTTAAAAGAGATAGTGGAGCAAAATTGAACTTGAAGAAGTTCAAGATGCTCTAACAGATGCAGATCAACTGCTTGAACCTGAGCCTATTATTCATAGAGATGAAACGACAACTACACCTATTGACATATAAAATCTTTGTAGATCTAGTAGGATACATTATGCTCTTGAGATATGGATTTCTCGTAAATAATTAGAACGATAGCTTGCTCATTAAGGATAATGAGCCCATAAGCTATGAAGAAGTTCTAAAGAGTTCAGAATTTGATAAATGGCTAAAGGCTATGCAATCAGAAATGGATTCCATATATGAAAACCAAGTATGGACCTTAGTTGATTCACTTGAAGAGATAAAGCCTATAGGGTGCAAATGGGTCTTCAAGAAGAAGATCGATATGGAGTGTAATATGGTTACCCATAAAGCAAGACTAGTAGCTAAGGGTTATTGTCAAAGATAAGGATTTGACTATGACGAGACTTTTATTCCAGTAGCCATGCTTAAATCCATAAGGATACTCCTAGCCATTGCCACTCATTATGAGTATGAGATTTGGCAAATGGATGTGAAGATGACTTTCTTTAATGAAAACCTTGCTGAAGATGTGTACATGATAACTAGATAGATTCATATCCAAAATGGCAATAAAGTATGCAAGCTTCAAAGACCCACTTATGGATTGAAACAAGCATCTAAAAGTTGGAATATCCAATTTGATGAGACAATCAAAGAGTTTAGTTTCTTATAAAATCCAGATGAACCTTATGTGTATAAGAAGGTTAGTGGGAGTGCAATCATATTCCTAGTGTTGTATGTAGATGACATACTACTTATGGAAAACGACGTCTCAGTCTTACAATCTGTCAAAATTTAGTTATCCAAAAATTTCTCCATGAAAGACCTTGGAGAGGCAACCTATATTTTAGGGATAAGGATCTATAGAGATAGATCTAAAAGGTTGCTACATATATAGACAATATGCTAAAAAGGTTTAGCATGGAGAAGTCCAAGAGAGGATTCATTCCCATGACCTATAGGATTACCCTATCAAAATCTATGTGTCAAAAGACACAAGATGAGAGGACTTGCATGAGTTTGATCCCATATACATCAGCTATCAGATCAATAATATATGCTATGATATGTATGAGGCTCGATGTATCATATGCTCCGAGTGTCACAAGTAGGTATCAGTCGGACCTTAGTGAGGGTCATTGAGTAGTTGTCAAGAATATCCTCAAGTGCTTAAGAAGGACTAAGGATGTATTTTTGGTATATGGAGATGGAGATCTTACTGTAAGTAGGTATACAGATGGCAGCTTCCAATTTGATGGAGATGATTCAAAATCTCAATTAGGTTATGCATTTATACTAAATGATGGAGAAGTTAGTTGGAAGAGTTTCAAACAAGAGATGACTGCTGATTCCATAACTGAAGTAGATTATATTACACCTTCTAAGGCAAATAAAGAAGCGGTTTGGATAAAGAAATTCATCATAGAACTAGGAGTGGTTCCTAGCATTATTGATCTGGTACAACTATACTGTGACAACAATGCAGCCATTGCACAAGCAAAGTAGCCACGGTCTTATCAGAAGTCCAAACATGCTCAGGAGATACTATTTGATTAGAGAGATCATTGGTAGAAATGATGTAAAGATAGAGAGAGTGACCACTAATCATAACATTGCTGACCCATTGACTAAGCCACTTCCTGAAAAGAAATATAATTCTTATGTACTCGCATATGGTATTAGATATAAAGGTGATTGGCTTTAGTGTAAGTGGGAGATTGTTAGAGAAGTGCTCTAAAGGCAATCACCTTTAGCACTTATTATACAAATTCATTTCACATGAATAAATGCATTTTCATTTATTAATATTCATTTATACTATAAATTGATTAGATCTTAAATTAATAAATGAAGTCCAAGGTATAAACATAGCATGAAGGAAATTATGATGGAATCATGATATTGAGATTCCTATTATGTGCAATTATGTTTATATCTAAATCATCCCTAGTCATAGGATCAATGAGATGAGACATCGTTGATTCGAACAGGCTAGCACATATTTTACTTTTTGATTGGATCAAGTAGTAGTTCTCATAAACTATAAGCATGATATGTTTAGAGTTAATATGCGGATGCTTTCTAGAGTAGTCAAGTCAAGTACATTAGAGACCCGCTTTGAAATTATCACATGGGTATTCTAAACCTATGTTAATGATAATTTCATCATAGCAATGGTGCAAATATCCTTGGACTTGAGGTGCTCAAGGTTATCTTAGATACTGATCCTGTACTTTGACTCCATTTCTTATTGCCTCTAGGAGAGGTCGCTCATAGGGTGATCATTAGGTACAGTTTGAGATATTCGAAGATAGTTGGTTAGCCAATAGAGGATTCACCACTCCTGTTAGAAGGAGAGTATATCCACGGCCACTTATGGGGATCAATACTTGGGAAACTTTAGCCAGAGTAGGACTGCCTCAAAGCAGGTCTTCTGAGACATATCTTTATGAGTAGTGAGTCTTGGTTACAAGTACTAACATCACTTAGACTAGATATGATATAGTCAGTCTGGTGGGAGCTAACACTTAGACCATGCTCTGAACTGGGGAATAGTGAGGGTGAAATGATGAATTGTATAGATATTGCTTATGGAAAGGTTCGTAGTCAAACCATCAACTTTCCAATCAATTGGGGGTCATGATATATTACTAGATACCACTTATGACTTGCTCAAGATCAAATGTTGATCTGAGTGGCCAACATAACTAAGTACCTAATGGGTCATATGCATTGAAGGTGCGAAAAGGAAGTAAAATGGGCCATTGGATTGGATCTAAATGGAGAGAGACAAGTCTGGTCCAAGCAGTTTCCCACTTAGGAATGTACCATTCTCGAGCGAGACGAAGGTCGTAGTCAGGACATACATGTCCCAATTGGAATTTACTACTAGACCATGATTGTACTTGTTCCTGATCGGGACATGGGGTGTCACGACCAGGAACCGCCCAATTTGGGCATTTCTTGACCAGGACAAGTGTAACCCGATCAGGACCAACGTTCGAATAGGAAATCTAATCTAATTAGGATTCTTTGAGCGAGAGTTCCAAACTCTAATTGCTTAAGGACTATAAATAGTCCATTTTCTGACATTCAGATACAGTTGCTCAAAAAGAAAAAAAGTGTTTTTGTTCTTCACTCTCCTTCCTTGCATCTTCTCTTGCTAGTATAAGAGCTTGTGCAAAACCCATAGCCAAAAGGTTTTCCTCTTCATAACTTTTGCATGGACTAGCGTTAGAGGTGATCCTAGAAAGGATTACTACGGTTTGCGATAGCCAAGTAAGGTGAAACAAAGGACAAAAACTCTAACAAAAGGTAATCTTCTTCAAACCTTCTATGATTGGTCAATTGGTTAAGACTACATAGGTTATTCCATTAATTTGGGATTACAAAATTTTAAATTTTGTTACGCTTGTATATGTGATATGTATGGTGTAATCCCAATATGATGCCTAATTCTCGTCTTTTATCTCTTCTAAGAAGGCCTTTTGATCACAATATGCTCTAGTTTAATAACAACCCTATCAAGTGTGGTCATATATCATTCTGTACTTTTAACTACTAGTGGGCTTGGCCAAGTTTTAATTATATGATTCATAATCTATAGGCTTCACTACCATTATCTCTCCCTCTGCATTCCAAGCTTAGGATGCTAGAGAATTTTTTATCCCAATGGAACAGGGATACAACAATCTTAATTCTCAAATCAGTAAAGTTGAAGATAGTATACATTCTCTTGATCTAGTTGTAGAATCTTCAACTCTTACTAACTATGAGGTTACATAGTTCACCGACCTCTAGTTTGAACACACTTATCTCTCCAAACAATTAGAATCTATTTATAGGCAAAAATCTTGCATCTCTTGGTGCAAGTTAAGTGACAGGAATACAAGATTTTTTCACATCCATGCATCTTGCAAACAACATCAAAATGCTATTCGTAAAATTAATGTGGTTCTAACATTTATAGTGACTAGAAGTCTATCTCTAGTGCTTTCTTTAGTCACTTTAGTTGCAAATTTAACAAAGACCCTATTGTCTTGGCATCCATACCTCATATTGGTTTGTCCTATCTTTCTGCTGTATATGTAAGTGATTTAGAAAAGCCATTTTCAATAGAAGAAATCAAAATAGCTATATAGTTTTGTTGTTCGTCTAAAGCTCTAAGACTAGATGAAGTGAACTTCTACTTTTATAAAAGAGCATGGAATTTTACAAAATATGACATTTGTCAACTTGTTCAGAATTTCTATATTTCTAATAAGCTACTAGATGATGTTAAAAGGTCCTTCATCACTCTTGTATCCAAAAAGGTAGCAACTTGTCGAGTTATAGATTATAAACCTATTTCTTTACTCCATGGGTTGTACAAAATTGTGGCAAAAATCCTTGCAAATCGATTAAAACTGGTAATCAATTCTGTTATCGAACCTAACCAATCAGGTTTTATAGTTGGATGGCAAATCTTGGACGGTTTCTTAGTTGTTAATGAGGTGATAAATTCCTGCAAGAAAAATAACACTACATGCTCTCTTTTTAAGATTGACTTTGAAAAGGCTTTTGATACAATCAAATGGGATTATCTATTATAAGTAATTATTGAAATGGGTTTTAGTTATCGTTGGTGCAATTGGATCCTAGAATGCTTTATTAACTTGAGATCTTTTTTTCTGGTTAATGATTCTCCTACCAAAGAGTTCTGGATTTTTAATAGGGTGAGATAAGGATGTCCTCTCTCTCCATTCCTTTTCATTATTGCCATTGAACATTTATCTCTTTTAATCATTAAAATGTAGCATCTTGGTCTTTTTTTCAAGTTACAGAATTCCTAATAATAAGCCATTCATAACATATGCTATTCATAGATGATATGTTTCTCTTCATTGAAGGCTTAGCTCTTGACTTTATTAATCTTACACGGATGTTGTGGAGTTTCTCTTTAGCTTTAGGTTGATAAATTTTCATAAAAGCTCCATTATTGGAATTAACTCCAATGATCAAAATTTTACATTAGTTACTTCTTCTACTATTGTAAGGTGTTTGAATTGCATTTCAACTATCTCGATTTACCTTTTGGTAGCTCACTATATTGTATTTCTACTTGTAAGCCAATAATTTCAAGAATTCATAATAAACTTGCATTTTAGAAGGAAAAAAATCCTCTCTTAAGTAGGTAGGTTAGCCCTTTTTAAGGCAAGTATATCCTCACTTCCTCTTTATTACTTGTCTATCTTCCATATTCTAGTCTTAGTTGCTAAAATCATTAACAAGCATATTCATACTTTTTTTCTAAAGTGGAGATGTTTTTGTATACAAGTTGTTCTGTATTGATTGGAATTCACTTATCAAACCAAAGGTCTATGCAGGATTAGAAATTTGTGATATTAACCTTTACAATAAGTACCTCCTTTTTAAGTTACATTTCGAGAGCGACAAACTTTGGTCTAATGTTATTAGACAAAAATATGGGGCCGATAAAATTGATTGTGTTCTATTTTATGGTTACTTCTCAACCATCCAGAAGCGTATTACAAGTATTTATACCTCCAATGATACTTTAGCCTATTTCATTCATGGTAATATGTATTACAAAACTGGTAACAAGAGCTTTTTTTTGGAAGATTTTTAGTGTAGTGGCAACACTTTGGCATGTTTATATCCAGATCTTTATTCTATTGCTTAAAAACGTTTTGCATATGCTAATGAAATGGGAATTTACATTGATGGGCGGTGGAATTGGAGAATTACTTAGGCTCACACTCTTAATAGCAATAAGTAGGAGCAAGCCAATAAGCTGTTCAATCTTTTATCTCCCATATATCTCATAGCTACTGCTTCTAATTTAATTCTTTGGACTGCTAATAGGGATGGATGTTATACGGTTCAGTCTTTTTTTTGCTCTTTCTTAAAAAGTATGTTTATCTCAATAGGCCTAATCCTATGCATACAGCTTAATTTATTCCCACAAAGATTGAATTGTTTGGATGGTCTAAGGAAAGCTGGCAACTAGAGATTTTCTATTCACTTATGGGTTGAGCACTTTGTTTAACAATTGCTGCAATTTCTTATGATTTGTTTGGTGAGACTATGAACCATGTTCTTTTACTCTATTATATTTCTTAGAAGATATGGGCTTATTATGTGCATTGGTAGGGTTCCACAATGGTCATTCCATCTTCTCTTCAAGACTTATACTGGGTCTAGGACACTCTTTTTGACACTCTTTTTTACTCTATTCTTTAGTCCATGTGGTTAAGTACGAACGATGCTGCTCATAATGGCAAAATGATTGAATTCAATGTTGTTATCAATATGATCTTTTTCAGAGTCTAGCTATAGTCCAAATCATCCCACCCATAATTCTCTTATGGCATGAGCACTCTCATTATATTTCCGGTAGCTATCCAATCTTAGAGTAACAAGAAGAATAGATGGTGTCCTTTTTTTATTTTGTTTCTTTGCTTTTCTACTGCTACTTTTTCTTAGTTTTGTTATTTGGTTTCCTCTCTATTCTACTCTTTTCTTATGGTTTGGCTTGAAGCAATTGGTTGTTTTGCTCTAACTTTGGTTCCTTTATTCTAGGGATGGGTTATTTAATCACCCTAAATATCAGTTAGGGTGGTTTTTCCCTTCAATTATTAATAAAATAAATATTGCTTATTAAAAAAAAGTTGCCTTTTGTAGGACCCAAATAAGGGTCTCTTCTTCCTAATCCCTAGCCATTTTGCAGGTTTATTGGCTGCCTCTTATATCTCAACTTCACCAAATCCTATATCCAATACATTATGCAATAGCTTCTTAATATGTTCAGGCTTTTCGAACATCTCATTGGCAATATGCTCTTTATGTTTTGTGTTACTTAAAATGCTATTCACATAAAGGTCTATTCTATCCTTGCAATAATGCTTTCAACCTTCAAGCTTATAATGATGTAGTTGGGCTGTTTATATCATGATACAAGGCGCTCCATTATCGGTTATTGTGTCTTCTTTGGTTCAGTATTGGTCTCATGGAAAACAAAGAAATATTAAACTGTTTCTCATAGCTTCGCTGAAGTGGAGTAACACAGTATGGCCATTACCGTTTGTGAAATTCAGTGGCTCTTGTATCTACTTTAAGATTTGAAAGTTTCTATTCTCTTTCCTATCTCCTTACGGTGAGACAACAAGGCTGCTATTCAGATCATGGAGATCCCTGTTTTTCACAAACGCATCAAACACTTAGATATTGACTGCTATGTGGTTTGTGAAAGTTTAAAATGTTGGCCCTATTGTTCGACAACATGTTTCTTCTATTCTTCAACAGGTAAATATTTTCACTAAGGCCTTAATAGCTCCAGCATTTGATATCCTCTTCTCTAAGTTAGTCTTGTCTGCTTTGCAACAAGTACTAACTTGGGGGGGAGGGATGATGAAGTTGATAGTGTTGATGAGTGAAGTGTGAGCGCGATATAGCTATAGCAATCGCGATATCTAAGAACTATAACTAAGCTATCCACACGAGCGTGTAACACTCACACGGGGGTGATGAATGATGGGCATAGTAGTTAGCACAAGCGTAATGATCCAAGCACTACGCACTGTTTCATTTTTCTTCCTTAAGTACCATTTTGATATTGAGTAGATTAGTTATTTATTTAGTTCATTTGTAACACAATGTTATTTATATATATAGTATCTTTGTAATTACACGGAAAGTTATGTTTCAAGACTATTTTTGACTCCTTCAACTTCCTTCTTATCAAAACCAATAGAATCAATCTTTAACTCCAAAGACTTAAAAAGGCCAAAATTTTCACCCACCTTCTCCTAAATGAATGATTTAACTGCACCAATCTCCTTCTCAATTCGGATTTATCTATGACAGATAACTTTTTATATCTCATACATCTTCTCATTTGATTGATGAGAAGAAACACCTATATTTTTCTCCAAAATATTCCCAAAATCAGGAATTGAAGGTTTTGATTTTCCCAAAGCTACAACAGTCTTTGAAAATAATTCAGAAACCATTAACTCCTTCTCATCCTCCATTGGTTCAATACTCTTCAAATTTAACTAAAACACAAACAAAAAATAAATTAGAAATATAAAATCAATAAACAGCGAGTAAACTCTGACTAAACACAAACTAAAACTCAAGTAAACCTTATATGAATATTGGATAAATCTCGGGTAAACATTGGATAAACATTGAGTAAATCTCAAGTAAACATTAGGTAAAACTCAGCAAAAACTTGTTGTACATTGCCTTCTCATTTACAAACTTTACATTATAATCAATAAAACCGAACATAAAAACTTAAAACACACTAAAAAAAATTACTTAATCTACAACACAAACCAAAAATTATTTAAATTGGAAAGATAAAAGCACAACAAAAAAATAATGAAATTACTAGAGAAGCCTCCTTCTGAAAAAAAAGAACTCTACATCACTTTGAATGGAAGAGCAAAAATACTAGAACAAGACCAGTTCAAAATACGTGGTAGAGAATATCCAACATGAGTAGCAACTTTACCTTCAGCTGCACCAACACATTCATAAAACCAGACTTGAAGAGCCAATGGAAATCTAATGACTCTATAACTAGACTTCTCTCCACTATGAACCTTACCTTTTAATGAATTAATGGTCTTAAAATAAGCAATTTTATCGCAAGGGTACTTCTGATAATTACCATTGTCCACAACATTAAAATGCTCAATCGGCACAGGCTTTTTAGAGGGAGAAGAAAAAATAAAACACTCCAAGAAATAAAGAACAACAATCGTCAATGCATCTTCATCACTCTCCCATTTCCCACAAATGAAAACCTCTTCAAGAACCTGCTTGTCCATCTTATCAAACTGACCAAAATACTTCTGTAAGATACTATTCCTCTCACCCTTATATCCCATTACAGAATCATCATCCGTACACTTTAAACTAGTAATGACAGCAAAATCTCCAATAGAAAAATGCATGGGTCAACCACCGATAAGAAACCACATCTCATCAATATTAGCCTGGTGAATCTCCCACAACAACAAATGATGTACTAGCTAATTTTGCAGCTTCAAATCAGGAAAATCCAAATAAGCATAAAGAAAGTCCCACGAAATAGTTCAACCTGCTCAGAAGTCAGATACTTTAAAAGCTTCTTCTTCACCAAATCTTTCACAAATACATAGTTCAGCTTTGATACATAATGATCATAAATATTAAGAAACAATCTACCATCCTAAAAAGAACAACAAAAAATAATCAGTATATATCAAAGTAATGTATTGTACGTAGCAAACAACATAACAGTACACCATACGTAAAACCCTGATATATAATGTCAATACTATATTCACTAAATCTAGGATAAACATAGAGTAATCGTTGAATAAAAGATATAAGATTTCATGTTCGGTATACAATACGATAAACCTTAGGTAAACCCTCTTCAAAGAATATAAGATTTAATGATAACATTTTATGTTATATACACAATAGGGTAAACCTTGGGAAAACCATTTATAAACAATATAACGTTTCCTACTCTAGATACAATACAGTAAATATTGGGTAAATGTTTGGTAAAATCTCGGTAAACTCTATACAAAAAATATAAGGTTTCATGATAAGATTTAATGTTTTATAGACAATAGCGTAAACTTTGAATAAACGTTAAGTAAACACTTCATAAACCATCTACAAAGTATACATTGTTTCATGTTCTGCATACAATAGGGTAAACCTCAGATAAACCCTCTACAAAGAATAGAAGATTTAATGATAACATTTCATGTTCTATATACAATAATGTTTCCTATTGTAGATACAATACAGTAAACCCTATACAAAGAATATAAGGTTTCATGTTAAGATTTAATATTCTATATACAATAGGGTAAACCTTAAGTAAACACTAAATAAACCATCTACAAAGTATATAATGTTTCATGTTTTGCATACAATAGGGTAAACCCTCTACAAAGGATATAAGGTTTCATATTCTAGATACATTTAGGGTAAACTTTCGGTAAAGTTTAGGTAAATCTCATAAAAAAAATGTTTAAGAATTAAAGTTCTAAATGAGTTTTCACTAAACCTTGGGTTCATTTCAATCAAAATTCAACAAATGCTATCTAAAAGAC
>CATIWF010041088.1:0-15402 GCA_949630135.1 Balakata baccata
TCTAAGGTCCTCATATGGTAGGGTAATTGGGACTGGTTAGAAACAGGGCTGGCATCCGGACCAGTTTGACTTGTGAAAGCTATAACTCACCCAATACATAACATATTGAGGTGAAATTTGTGCCAAACTTTAGCTAAGACATATACCTATAACGTTAATGTTTTGACCATTTACAGATTATGTCTATAAGGAGCTCAAAAGTGGCAAACAACTGACTGGACCTGCCCAGAACACTAAGCAGGCAGCTCAAATGTGGAACAGGCATGACTCTCTTGCCTATAACTCCATATCCACCCATCATCTGGTACTGAAATTTGGTATACAACTAGATAACACATATATCTATAACTTTAATGTTTTGATATTCCTCAAATAATGATTCTATCATATAGAAACACAATCAAAACAGAAAGTGATTCAGCTAGGTTCCTCAATGGAACCAGTTCCAGTCCGATGCCCATATCGTTTTACAGATATCAAATCATGCAAAACTATTTATATATCCTTAAACCTAAGACATAAAGCTACAACTTTTATGTTTTGTGTTTCTTTAGATTCGGTCTACAACTTGAAGAAACGGAGGCCAACTTACTGCCCTTGAAACAGAACCCAGAATTACACTATGTTGCTTGTGCCTACATAAACCTAGCTTAACTTATGTCTTAACTCAAAATTAACATACAAGAGAGGATAATTACCTTAAGTATAGCCAGATGATGGAGTTTGGGGGCTTGAAACCAGATGAAAATGAAGAAGGAGAAAGAAATGGCAGCTGGATAAAAAAGGGCCAAATCTGCCCCTTTTATCCAAAGTTGCCGACTTAAAATTCCGTTTTTTTTCTGATATATTATTTTTAAATAATTTAAATAAATAATAATTAATTAATTAAATTAATTAATTATTATTATTATTTTTTTCTCTACATAATTACAAATACTTAGTGCCAAAATACTATGTAGTCAAAATGTCTACTTTAATATAACTATGCTAAATGTCCTTTATTTCAAAAGTAATCATTTATTTAATTTCATTTTCAATATCTTGTGTCCTTATTTAAATTATAGCTAGACACATACGACTTGGTCCTATTGCGATAAACCGACCCGTGTCAAGTCTATCTCGTGAATACGTCTAGCTAAAATCCCTACGTATGCATGTATTTCATATGAATGACATATATAAAATGAATATGTCCAAATGTAATGCGTGTCATAATGCATGTGGGAAAGTCGAGGATGTTACAATAAAAGCTTTTTGCATGATCTTATCTTTATTTTTTACCAGCTTTTCCATTCCCAAACCTTCACACACACCCAAGAACACCGAAGGAGGAGTGATTAAAACAAGATTTGAAGAAATTATCAACTTTGGTGAAGAATTGGAGGAGAGAGAAAGTGGGTGCAAGAGAGCCCACGAGTTCGTTGCATGAATAAGAGTGTTTTCTACACTAAGAGGTAAGAAAATACAAGAAAACCATCTCTTTACCATGATTATGAAGTTATACGAAGAGATTGTGATGTTTGAGTGAAAAGGCATGGAGGATGAGTTATGGATGACAAAGGGTGATAGGAGTTTGTGTATATTTATGTTCTTTGATGTTATTAGAAGTGAGATACCATGAGATTGAGTTGAAAATAAGCATAATAATCTTAGTTTGGGAATTATGGTTTAGATTTGTGATTATACATATTTGTCATAGTTTTAGAAATTGATATATGATTATGGTTGTTATAGGAAAACAAGTTGAGGAATGTGGTAACAACCAAAAGGAGTAGTCAAACTCCTTAGCTTTGGATTTTGAATTGGCTCCATAGGAGGTAAGTACACATGTGCAATTTAACTTGCTAAAATGAAATGATATAATGTTGAATGAAATGAAAATAGGATATATGGCATACTAATAGAAATAATTGAAAGTACGAGGAAAATGGAAATATGTAATAGATTAGTTAAATTAAAGAGCTATATGTGATATATGGAAGAAAAGAATTAAGGTTGAGGTTTGGTAATGGTATGAAAAGTAAGGTTAACGAATAATAAATGATATTGATTAAGGTTAATGAAAGATGAATATATTATACATGATTAATGAGAATAGGGTTATATGAAAATTATATAAGAAATGGCTCTTGAGCTTGTATAAGACATGTTAATTAAATAAATGATAAGAATATGAACTAGCATTCTAGGCATGAAAGTTATTAATGGCAAGACATGTAGAATGAAATAAAGGAAACATGAAACTTGAGATGTCTAATATGATCAAGAGAAGTCAGTAATGATACTTATATATGTATAATGTGGGGCTACTAATCCAATTGTTTGTAAGCTAGGCTTAATGCCTATATTAAGAATTGATAGTTGGTAATGAACCAGCTATATAAAAGTACTTAAAGAGTATGGAGAATAGCACAAAGAGGTATGTTTCTTCTATGAGAACTTGTAAATGATGAGTTGTATGCATTAATGGTGCCTAAGCATGCTTGTCGATAAGTGATTGATATGATGAGTTATGAAACTTTGAAATGGCATGATAAAATATTAAAGAAGTTAATTAGAGTATTTGAGTATGTATAAAAATGTTAATAAGTATGAAAATGACATATGTGACTCAAAGTGTGCATTGTGTGTAAAGCTTGAGTTGTTGAGCTTGGTTGTGAACACAATAAGTAATGGTTTAAATTGTGTTAACTTGATTTTGGTTGTCTAATGATTATGGATGATTTCTATATGTGTTTAGAAAGAGTTTAGAAGTAGAATTTTAGTAAAATTTGATCATAGAAACAAGTTATGCCTTTTCACAACCAACGTCACAATTATGCTGAAAATTGTCATAACCATGAACATAGTTCTAGTAGCCTTTACGACCATGCTTCATGGCCAGACCAAAATTCATGGTCGTGAAGATACTATTCACAACAAAAATGTTCTATGTTTAAATGATATTTTGGTGGGTTCGAAACATGCCGAACATGCCTGAATGCCAAAGTGTGATGTTAAAACATATGGAAACAAGTTGATGAACATACTTATGTTATATGAAACATGATGATAATATGAAAGAATGAGATTAAAATAAGAAGATGTTTCAACATAAATGCCCATTTCTCATCTTGTGGACTAGAATTAGGATAGATGGTGCACCATTAAGGGGATTTAAGGTACCGAACAAGTTATATTTCTTAGGGATAAGATGGCTTAAGCTCGTGGAGTGCCATTGATCCCATTTATATACATATGATATATCATAATCAAACAAGTTGGCTTAAGCTCAGGGAGTGCCCTTAGTCTCATTTACATATGGATGATATGTCATACTCTGTTAAGGAGGCTTAAGCTCGGTGAGCGCTCTTGACTAAAAATCGGAGTGAATAGGGTGGTTTAAGTTTGTGGAGCACCCCTATTCCATACCCTGTATCCGGACAGTTCGGGAACAAGATTTGGCCTAATGATTAGACAGTGTGATATGAAGAATATTTATATGTTAAATGGGATAATGAATTGAAATGTAAAGTGACATGATTATAAATATTACAAGAAAGAATATGCTAATTTTAAAAAAGATATATGCTTGAACCTTCAAGAGGTCAATGCGTTGATTGATAACAGGGGATACCATAGTAAAGGAAAAGATATGAGATCTATGGATCATACACATATATGTAAAAGTGACATAGAATGAACATGTAACAATCGTGTGAAAAGGACATGTTTTGACATTATTGTGGTTATATGTTTTGCTATTATGCATATGTTCACACTATGCCATGTGTAGCTCATCATGTTTTCTTGTTCACGTAAGTCATAGAGCCAATATATAGTTGATATAGCAGTTGACCGTAGAGATGCCAAAGCCCATGTAGACCGGATTTGAATCGAACATAGTCATAGCATGCATTTATTTATTGCATTCATTATTGGGGATGTAATTAATTATATTTTTTATTTGTAATCATGTAATACAATGCAAAGAAAAAGTAAAAAAGGAAAAAGGAAAAAAAAAGAATAGATATAACTCAACTAGATATAGTTAAGATACATGAGATGAAAGTTTATAGGTCTAAACTAGTATATGATATATTAAACAGGTAAACCATAACTAGAAATAGCTAGTGTAGAGTATATTCAGTAGGTTAGACAGACAAGCCTAAGTGAATATACATGCATAGAATATAATAATAATTTATATAGGAAAAAATTTTAAATTAGACACATTATAGCTACTTAATCTGTAACACTTCCTATGTATTATGAGACATACTCATAATTTATGGAAGGGTGTTATATATAATTAAGTCTATATCAGAAGGGGTAACAAGTTTATCATTTTTGTGCAACCAAACTAACTGTGAATATGAGGCAAACCACGTTTTTGAAATTCTACAATATATAATGATGCTATTACAGTGCCAAAGTATTTGTGTTTTTTATATCATCGATTATATGAGTTACTTTAACTTAAAACACATGACTGATAATATATGGTCTACCTTCAGGTTTTTGACCTGGGATATAATTAAGCATATGTTGTATTTCAGGCCATAAAAGATTTCATATAAATGTTATGAATAAATTAGGATGACTGTAAAATTTGCAAATTGTCATAACATCATAATAATGTTCTAACATATATCGAGGAGTACCAGTATAACTTGAAGGTAACAATATTAACAATTTTCCAATATTATTTGGATTTGTATCACCAGGAAGAATAGCATTTCGTATACCCATATAAAATTCTGAATGTAATTCCTTTTGATTATGTCTTATAAAATCTAATATTTCTTCTTCAACACACAAAAATGTATCTACAACATATTGCTGAAATAATCTACCCCCTCTTAGTAAGCTGTTACTCTCAGAATGACGTTGTTGTAACCTAAAAGTATAATATTCTCACATTGTGACTTTTTTCTAAATGTTTTTTTTATTGTTATCATAAAATTCATATTAAATATCTATTCTATATCCATCTTCTCCATATAGAAATAAAATAGAATATTAAAGGGCCATTAAGCTAGGATGCAAACTACTTATTCGTTTTAAACTTCCAGATTTATGTTCAACAATAATATCTTTATTTTTATCATATAAATCAAAGTCTCCAACTATTAAACTTGCTATTCAGAGCATGATGGAGAGTTATATTGGAGACTGTCTTCGCTTCTTCTCCCAACAATTTTCAATTTTATTTGTTACATATTGGTTTTTCTAAACATATCTCTAACCAATCTAAATAATTTTGTTAATTCATTACATTCATCGAACATTTTGATTAAACTATCTACAATTGTTTCGTTAATAGATACATTTGCTTCATTACTAAGAAAATAGTTAATTCTATTTCACACTTCATTTTCTGTGTTATAAATATATAATTGTGCAAATTTAGAACTTTCGTTATCGATAGGTAATAAAGAACTAATAAGATGATGATTGTGATCACATATTCTAAAAATAAAAGGACCTAATTTTTTTGTTTATTTCATGATTAATTTTACCACCAGTTGAGGTACAAGCAAACATAGAGTTGTAAATGCGTATATTTTCTCTCAATTTTGAAGCAATAACACCATTGTTGTTACTTAATAACTTATCCAAAAATTCAAGAGTTTAAGCATGAATAGTTTTATTTTTCCATGTTTACAACAAATTGGGTAAATATACTTATTATGTTTAGTATTCTTTTTTAGACATTCATCAATCCAGTAAAGTGTCCCACAATATGGGCAATCATTTTGATGAACGCCTAAATCACAATGTGGGCATTCATTTTGAGGAACGCCTAAATAAGATTTGGATAAGTATTTTTATAACACCTATTAACTAGGGTTAGTTGTATTGCATGAATATATGACTTAAAGTGATTGTACGAGAGATGTATTGGAGGTATATGAGGGTATACATAAGGTATATATGGGGTATGTTGGTCAATTTTGGCTTTGGCTTGAAAAGAGAGATGAAATAAATGAAGAAATATGAAAAATAAATGATTAATGCCTGTGAATAGCTTGGTCAAGGATAAACTTTGACTATTTTGAGGCAGTTGCTATAGTGGACATTCATGACTGTGAAGGTTTTTGTTGATGACTGTGAATGGTTTGGTATATAAGCTTTTGCACAGCTTTATCTTCATTTTTCACCATCGTATCAATTCTCAAAACCCAAGAATCGTCCATACACACCCAAGAATCCTAAATGAGTGATCATTCATGGATTTTCGAGTGATCAAACACCAAAACCAAGAGAGAAACTAAGATCAAAATAAAATTTGAAGGATTTGTTAACAAAGAAGAAGGGTTATAGGAGAGAGAAAGTTAGAGTAAGAGAGAGCTCAGTTTCTTTGCATGATCATTTCTACCATCAAGAGTTAAGAAAAAATGAGAAATCCATCTCTTTGTTATGATTATGAAGCTATATAAAGAGATTATGTATGTTGGGTGAAGAACCATGAAAGATAGGTTATGGTAGAAGAAGGGTGTTGAGTTTTTATGTATATTTGAGTTCTTTGAAGTTGTGGAAAGTAAATACCATGAGACTGAGCCAGAAACATACATAATAACTATAGTTTGGGGAGCATGGGTTAGTTTTACATTTTTGCTATGTTTCCATAGAGATAGAATTTGATATATATATATATATATATATATATATATATATATATATGTGTGTGTGTGTGTGTGTGTGTGTGTGTGTTTGTGATAGGGAAACAAAGAGAAGAGGGGGGAGAACATCAAGGGGACTAGAGTAGCTCCTGAGTTTGATTTTTTGTCAAGCTCTTTTTTGAGGTTTGTACATATTTGCATTGTTATTTGTCTCATAACATGAAGAATACATACAATTGTTGAGTTGTTTGTATTATTGGAGTTTAAGCATGCTTGTTTGATAAGTAAGGAAATATTATGAATTATGAAATCATGAAATGGCATGTTCAAATGTTAAAGAAGTTAATTTGGGTATTTGAATGTGTATTAAATGTTAAATGAGCATGAAAATGTCAAATGTGCTTAAAAGTGTGAATTGTAAGCATTACTTGCGTTGTTTAAGGTTGGTTGCGAACAAAAAGTGATGATTTTAGTTTTATGAACTTGAGTATGATTGAGTTATTGTTAGAGAAGTGCTCTAAAGGCAATCACCTTTAGCACTTATTGTACATGTTTATTTGATTAATAAAAGACATTTTCATTAATTTGGTATTCATTTGATATATGAATTGATAGTGATCTTAAATCAATTAATGAAGTCCTTGATACATAACATAGTATGAAGGAAATCGTGATGAGATCATGATAATTAGATTCTTATCATGTGTAATTATGTTGTTATCTAAGTTATCCCTAGTCATAGGATTAATGAGACGGGACATTATTAATCTGGATATACTGGCATATGTTATATTCCTTGATTAGATCAAGCAGTAGATCTCATAATCTATAAGCATGAGATGTTTATAGTTAACATATGGATGCTTGCTAAGAGTAGCTAAGTATATTGGATGACCTTCTATGAGAGAATCATATGGATTATCTATTCAAATGTCAATGATAGTCTCATCATAGCAATAATGCATGTATCCTTAGACTTGAGGTATTCAAGGATATCTTGGATACTGATTCTGTATTTTGACTCCATTCCTTATTGCCTCATTGAGGTCACTCATAAGATGGTGATTGGGTATAACTTGAGGTATTCGAAGGTAATTGGGTAGCCAACAGAGGATTCATCATTCCTGATAAAGGGAGAGTATACCTACGGCCTCTTATTAGAATCATTACTCAGGAATCTCTGGCTAGAGTAAAAATGTCCTGAAGATGGTCTTCAGTGACATGTCTAATAGAGTAATGAGTTCAAAGGACAAGATCTAATATTACTTAGGCTAGATGTGACGTAGTCAGTCTAGCGGGAGTTGACACATAGTGCATGCTCTGAACTGAGTAGGGTATAGTATGGTAAAAGGATGAATTGTACATATTGTTGTCTATGGAAAGGTTCATATCATAGTCAAACCACTGACTTTCTGGTCAATTGGAGGTCATGATATGTTGCTAGATATCGCTTATGACTTGCTCGAATTAATTATTAATTCGGGTGGCCAACATAACCGAGAACCTAATGGATCACATGCAGTTGAAGTGTGAAGAATGAATAAAATTACCTTAGATGAGATCAAAAAATATGAGAGAATTATTTAGGGCTGGATCGCGATGGGATCGTAAGAAAAAAATCGATATGGGGGTCACAGGCCTGTGGCAAGGCTACTAGCCCAAGGCTAGCAACACTGTCCTACATGCACAAGGACCTTTTGGCCAACGTGTGTGCACAACAATGTGAAATTGGCCAATTTGGTCAATTTTAGCTCCAAACCCATTTTGGTAATTTTACCAACTCTATGATATTTAGGAACACCTATAAATAGTATTTTTCATCAGAAAAATACTGATAGCCTTCATAAAAGATTATTTGATAATTTTCTATTTTTCTCTCAAGAACATTTTTCTTTACTAGCACATAGAGAGTGTTCAAGGCTTAACCTTTTGAGGTTTTATTCTTCTTTTCCACGTGGATCAACATTAAAGACAATCCAATATTGGATTATTGTGATTTGCGATAGCCCAACAAGAAGGAAATTTGGAGAATTGACACAAAAAATTAAAGGCATAATTTCTAACTATGTTTTGAATCAATTAGTTTTAATGTCACAAGTAGAATCTTTTGATTCGGGTTTTAAAAAATTTCATTTTCCGCTGCATATTTTGAATGTGATTCATTCTCAAAATCCAATATTGGTATCAAAGCCATCTTGTATCCATTAAAATTAATTTTGATTAAAGGTGCAATTGGATTGCACTGTTTTGGCAATTTTGGTTCTATTGGTTTGAAAAATTAAAATTTATTTGTAAAATTCGTTTTAGATATTTTTCTTTCAATAATCTGATCATGGGATGATTGAGGATGATTATCTTGAATGAAAAATATTTTGAATGTGATTCAAATAATTAATTTCGAATTTATTACAATATTGCTGAAAATTTCATTGTTGATGAACTTGTAATGTTGTTTGGTTTGAATGATGGGACAGTTCAAATTTTTTTTATAATTTAATTATGAAAACATTATTTAGACATATAAAGAATAGTTTAAGCCTCTAGAAGTATCCAATAATTAATTAAAAATTGTTTTAATGAATTTTTCAAACAAACACCAAAACAGGTTTGCTTTAGTGTACCCGGCGGGACTGTTTGATTTTTTTTGTATGTGAATATTTGGTTTTCAGCACCTTAAAATAAATTTTATGTAATTAAAAATATGTTATTTTGATGTTAGATATATGCCAAAATAAATTTGCTCAAATTTAAATTTCCAAATTAATTCTAGACGGTAAATGGGTTATTTTGAATATCTTATGTGTTGGTTCGTTTGTCTTGATAATTTTGGCTTATACTAAAATTATTTTGATGAACTTGAGCTGACCTAAAAATGCTTAGAATGATGATTTGTTGTTCTGGAAATTTTGAAAATTTTTGGAAATTAATTTTGAATCAATTTAAGGTGAGCAAATTAATATCTCTTATGACTAGAATATAGTATGTATGTTAGAATTAAATTGTTTAATTTTTTGCATCATAATAACCTAATTTTAAGGTAGATGAATTAATTTCTGGAAATATGGAATTTAATTAATTTGATTAAATATTAATTTCCATATCAAAATGACGTACAAAATTCAATTAATTGTAACAACATAAGTAAGCAATTTTGATTCAAGTGTTGAAACCAATTTTCAAAATTAGAATCCAAAATTGTCATTATCTTATTTATTTTAATTTTATTCATTAGAGAATGCATGTTAGGGGTATATGGAAAGGTATGATGGATGATTATGGATTTAGGCCCAATGTGATTGAGCATGCATGAATTGAGGTTTTTTATATTTGAAATATGTAATTAGATTACATAGGATTAGGAAAGAATTGAAATGCAATGGAGCAAGAAGCAAAGGAAATGATGCCTTAAACAAAAAGACTTAGAAGTAGGAATTTGATTTCTATTTTTGGGTTGTAATTCTTTTATATACTTAGGTAAGACTTAGTCAATCTCTTTATGGCTCAAGAGATTGATTTTAGTAAGTCTATAAACATGCCAAATAGTTAATGTAACTATCTTTATATATCCATGTGATGAATATATGATATATAAAAGCTTGCAATAATAACATGATGAGACTAAATTAACAAAATCCCTCACTAAATAAATAATTATGTCTTACGCCTTCCATTAATATGAGGAGAACTAGAGTTCTTCTAGAGTTGGAGTTGTTAAGTTGCCTCAAATTCTCTATAAGAATATATTCGAACCATTGAAATTAGATTTCATGATTAATGGGTTGGACTTAACCAATATCATTGATTTGTTGGTTTTGTGCCAAAGTCAATGAGTATTGGAGGCGAAATTGGGTAAGTGTACATGAGATGTGCATATATCAAGAGTTGATAGCCTAGTGTATGTGCACACATCAATTAGTTGATAGCACAAGATTCGATAGTTGCATGTAAATGCAATTGGTATGGATTAGATACCTACCAACTAAACTAAGGATGGTTTATTGAGTTGCCTCAAGGTCATTTTTAGCAAATTGGATATCGACCCACTAGGAGAACTTCTATATAAGTTATCTTAGGTTCATAGTGAGGGCTTTGGACTCACAATAAAATAGTGGGAGTTATAAAGCAATTTATTAAAGACCTAATAATTATGCATTTTCACGTACATTCTAACATGCTCTTTTTACATCTGGGTTGCTAGAATCAACATCATGTCTACAAGTGTGAATTTGCGATCTTTAATGGAAACAAACAAGTTGGCTGGACCTAATTTCCTATACTAGCTTAGGAATTTGAGAATAGTTCTCAAATTCAAAAAATAGGCTACGTCTTGGATGAGCCACTTCCCAATTACCCTACTGCAGATGCTTCTGAAGAGGTTCAGAAGGCTTATAAGAAGCATCTTGATGATAGTGAGATGGCAAGCTGTATTATGCTTGCTACTATGTCATCAGAGTTACAAAAGCTGCATGAGGCTATAGATGCTAACACCATGGTCTATCATCTTAGGGAGCTTTTTGATGACCAAGCATGATCTGAAAGGTTCGAGATATCTAAGTCGCTCTTCCATTCCAAGATGATTGAGGAGATATCTCCAATGCAATATGCTGTGAAGATGAATAGCTATATTGAGAGGTTGACCTCCTTAGGATTTCTGATGGACCATGAATTAAGTATAGACTTAATTCTCAGTAGTTTGACTAATAGTTATATGCATTTTGTTCTTAACTATAGGATGAACCATATTTCCACCACTATTCCTGAGCTAATCAACATGCTCAAAATAGCTAAGCTATCTGTTAAAAAGGACAATAAGGCTGTGATGTTGATAGACTCTTCTAGTTCTAAGAAGAAGAAGAAGTCCATAAAGCCTAAAGGAGGCTTAGCTAAGAAGAAGGCCAAAGAGACTATCCCAAAAGGGACTTGCTTCCATTGTGGCAAGGATGGCCATTAGAAGAGGAACTGCAAGGCTTACTTGGAGTCCTTGAAGAAGAAGGCATCTGATGCCCCATCTATTCAGGTATTTATGTCATTGAGGTTAATACTATTTCTAATAATAATATATGGGTATTATATACCCGTTATGGCTCACACATATGCACTGAAATATAGGGCCTAAGGAATAGTTGGTAGCTCAATGAGGGAGAGTTAGACCTGCACGTTGGAAATGGAACAAGAGTTGTTGCATTAACTATAGGAACTAATGTATTGACCCTCCCTAGTGGGCTTATTTTAAAATTGGATAATTGCTTTTATGTATCTTCTTTAATTAAAAGCATTATTTTTGTTTCTAGTTTAAATAAAGATGGTTTCCATTTGGCTTTTAGTAACAATTATTGTTCTATCATGTTGAATGACATTCTTTATACTAGTGGTACATTATGCAATGGTATATACATAGTAGATATGTCAAATTCAATTTTAAATATCAATGACAATAAGAGACATAAACAAGATTTGTTAAAATCATCTTATTTATGGCATTGTCGCCTTGGCCATATAAGTGAGAGGCGCATGACTAAGCTACATAAGAGAGGTAGTTTGGGGTCATTTGATTATGAATCATATGACACATATGAATCTCGCTTATTAGGCAAGATGACAAAATTACCCTTTAAAGGAAAGGGCGAACGTGCTAATGGACTATTAGATTTAATACATTCAGATGTATATGGTCCAATGTCCACACATGCTAGAGGTGGTTTCATCTACTTCATTACCTTTATCGATGACTACTCACGATTTGGGTATGTGTATCTTATGAGATACAAATCTGAAGCTTTTGAAAAGTTTAAAGAATTCAGAAATGAAGTAGAGAAATAATTAGGGAAAGTATTAAAACACTTCGATTTGACCAGGGTGGAGAATACTTAAGCTAAGAGTTTCTTGACTATCTTAGGGATAATGGGATACTATCCCAGTGGATTCCACCTTACACGCCACAACATAAAGGAGAAACCGAACCTTGTTAGATATGGTAAGGTCATAATGAGCTTTGCAGATCTATCTAAATCATTTTGGGGTCATGCACTAGAGACTGCCATTTATATTTTGAATTGAGTCCCTTCGAAGTTAGTTGATGTTACTCCATATGAGATATGGAATAATAAAAGGCCCACACTTTCTTACATGAGAGTTTGAGGTTATCATGCTTATGTGAAGCAAACAATATCAGATAAACTGCAAGCTAAATCTAACCAATGTTCATTTGTGGGATATCCTAAAGCATCATATGGATATCAATTCTACCACCCCTTAGAACAAAAAAGGTTTGTTTCAAGACATGCTATCTTTTTGAAGAAAGAGTTTCTTCTAAAAGGAGATAATGGGAGCAAAATTGAACTTGAGGAAGTTAAAGATGCTCAAGTAGACGTTGATCAACTGCTTGAACCCGAGCCTGCTACTCATATAAATGAGAAAGTGACTCAACCTTCTGAAGCACAAGAACTTCATAGGTCAAATAGGATACGCATTGTTCCAAATAGGATACACAAGAACAGAATGATGTATTGCTCATAGAAGATGATGCGCCTACAACCTATGTATAAGTTCTGAATAGTTTAGAATATGACATATGGCTTCAAGCCATGAAGTCAGAAATGGATTCGATGTATGAAAACCAAGTACGGACTTTGGTTGACCCACTCGAAGGCATAAAACCCATAAGGTGCAAATGGGTTTTCAAGAAGAAAACTGATATGGATGGTAATGTGATAACCTATAAAGCTAGACTGGTAGCTAAAAGGTATAGTCAAAGACAAAGAATTGACTATGATGAGACTTTTAGCCTAGTAGCTATGCTTAAATCCATAAGGATACTCCTAACCATTGCTGCTCATTATGATTATGAGATATGGCAAATGGATGTGAAGACGGTTTTCCTTAATGGAAACTTAACCGAGGATGTGTACATGACACAGCCAGAGGGCTTTATATCTAAAGATGGCGAAAAGGTATGCAAGTTTCAAAGATCCATTTATGGATTGAAACAAGCATTTAAGAGTTGGAATATCTGATTTGATGAGACAATCAAACATTTTGGTTTCTCACAAAATCCGGATGAGCCTTGTATGTACAAAAAGGTTAATGGGAGTGCAATCATTTTCCTTGTGTTGTATGTAAATGACATACTACTAATGGAAAATGATGTTTCAGTCTTGCAATCAGTCAAAATTTGGTTATCTAAGAATTTCTCCATGAAAGATCTTGGAGAAGCAACCTACATTTAGGGATAAGAATCTATAGAGATAGATCTAAAAAGTTGCTCGGTCTTTCACAGTCTACATGCATAGACAATATGCTAAAGAAGTTTAGCATGGACCAGTCCAAAAGAGGATATATTCCTATAACCCATAGAATTACTCTCTCAAAATCTATATGTCCAAAAGACACAAGATGAGAGGACACGCATGAGTATGATTCTATATGCTTCGGCCATAGGATCAATCATGTATGCTATGATATGTATAAGACCCGATGTATTATATCTCTGAGTGTCACGAGCAGATACCAGTCAGACCCAGGTGAGGGTCATTAAGTGGTTGTTAAGAATATCCTTAAGTACTTGAAAAGGACTAAGGATGTATTCTTAGTATATGGAGATAGAGACCTTGTAGTGAGTGGATATACCGATGCCAGCTTCCAATCTGACAAGGATGACTCAAAATCCCAGTCATGTTATATATTCACACTTAATGGTGGAGCAGTTAGTTGGAAGAGTTCCAAATAAGAAACAACTGCTAATTCCATAACTGAAGAAAAGTACATAGCAGCTTTCAAAGTAGCAAAGGAAGTGGTTTGGATTAAGAAATTCATCATGGAACTTGGAGTGGTTCCTAGCATTATTAATCTAATACAATTGTATTGTGACAACAATGGAGCCATTGTGCAAGCAAATGAGCCACGGTCTCATCAGAAGTTCAAATACGTACTCAAAAGTGAAGGCTTTTGAGCATGTATCACATACATATAACGCAGTGGAAAATAAAAATTTTCAAAACCCAAATCAAAGGATTATACATGTGCCAATTAAAACTAATTTAACCAAAGAAAATTCAGAATTTATATCTTTATAATTTCTTGATTTTTCTTCAACTTCTCATCTTGTTGGGTTGTAGCAAACCACAATAATCCAATCTTGGATTGTCTCTAACAATATCCACGTGAAGATAAGAGAATGAAACCACTAGGGAGATGGCTTGAACATACCTCAAAGTGCTAGCAATGGTGTATGTTCATATGAGAAGAAAATTAAACTCTTTAATTTTCTTGTTGTCTCCAAAAATTTTTCTTCTCCCAAAAATTTTTCCTTGTCTATCCAAAAGAAAATCAGAAAAGTAGATCAAAATTGAGAGGAGGAGAAAATGAAAAGGCATGAATAGTGCCATGGCCAATATATAGTGTCTTGGGGGAATTGGCAGGCTGCTGCGCACTCCTGGGCCTGCTGGGCAGGCCAATCGGCAGGCCTGCCAGGCCAGCGGCCCCGCACTGGCCCGTACGGGCCCGTCAACCCCCCTGAGCGATTTTTCTCCGCGATCTTATCGCGAACCGACTCAAAATAATTTTCTCATATTTTGGATCTCATCCTAAGTCATTTTACTCATTCTTTACATCTCCAAAGCGTGTGACCCATTAGGTTCCCTATTTTGTTGGCCACTTAAATTATCAAATAATTTAAGCAAATCATGAGGGTATCTAGCAACACATCATGATCCCTAATTGACCGGAAAGTTAGTGGTTTGACTACAAACCTTTCCATAGACAAGAATATGTGTAATTCGTCCTTTCACCATTCTATACC